>CM061133.1:201355160-201380160 GCA_030789695.1 Scilla litardierei
CGTGGAAATACATGGAGTCCTTACACGAGAATGATCGGACCATTAAAGAGACTTCAGAGGGTGATTCAACGAAGCCTTCATGCCTTGATCAAGGGGAGCAAAGCGTAGATGTACCAGTGCAATCCTTGAAAGAGGAAGTTTGTTTGCTCATTTAGACATAGGAGGCTACATCCCATCAATTCCAAGAGAACTTCCTTGCTCGGAGTCGGTAAATTCAGCAATCTATTGAAAATCTTACTCTGATTGCCACTTGCTTAGAAGTAAGTAATTCTTTTGAAATTCAATTTCAAGAATCTAATATGAGTTCATCTTCTGTTGCAGGTATATCGAGCGAGCCATGTCACGATGAAGGCATAAATCAGAACATTAACATGGCTGGAAGCGTGTGCAAAAGAAAGGACGAGCTAGCAATTTTGGATGAACGGGAGGAGGAAATAGCGAGGGACATGTGTTCAGAGATTACCAATATGGGGCCCGAACCACTTTTTCCCCCAGTTTTTCCCAAAATCATTTATCCATCTCCCCAATGAATGAGCATTATACCGAGAGTAGTGCATATTTTTCAGGGAGTAGTCATCAATATGCTTTAATTTATTTCACCTATTTTGATGACTACATTTGGAATATTTTCGTTGAAAGGAATTTACAACTAAAATGGATTGACGTGACTCATCTCTTGCAGGATACAGGTGAACAGCTTATAGAGATGCTGGGAGTTACGTTGCTGGGATCCAGTTTAGTCATTGGAGGAAGATTACTCACAGAGGAGCGCAAGGAGCAAATTGAACAACTTCCTCCAACATTAAAGATTAGTGATCCGCCAATTGACCACGGTGTGTTCTTTCCATTAGCGTAGATTTTTATATGCTTTATAGGATGCTTGCTTTTGAATAAACTTGTACCACTTTTGACATTGAGGACAATGTCCATCTTTAGTTGGGGGACTGTATAAGACCTTAGGAGTTTTTTTAAAAAAAACAAGGCAAAAGAAAAGAATAAACCACCAATCCTCATCTTTTAAAACTCCTTCACATACCACAAATACAGATGATTATGCATTGATTGAGTTCTAAAAATTGTTTATGGCTTGAGTTAATTATTTTTCCTTCATGGAATTATTCGTTAATATGCTATTCATGAAAACTTTCAATTGCCATGATTAATATCTCGAAATAGTTTGAATCTATTTCATGCATGCTACGGTGATGAAAAAGCTTAAGTATACATGATTTATTTGAATAGTCTTCGAATAGGAATTTGGCCGTTGTTATTAATGTTTATGTTCAAAGAATGGGTGTTGAGCTGCTTACGAAAAAGAAAAAAAAGAAAGAAAAAGTGAAAAAGAAAAAATGCATCGTTCCCTTGAGTTCATTGATTAGCCGTGTCTTCGTGCCTCAGGAAGCATTGGAGATTCGCGTTGAAAGATGGATGAATGGGGAGTGCATTCAAAAAAATAAGAAAATAAAACTTAGAAGATTCGAGTATTAAGTTCGAGGGGCTCTTCTAAGCCTAATGTCCGAAGGTCGTCTGGCCTAGGAATCATTAACTGAAAGCTCGCTACATGGATCATTCTAAGTCGTCAAAAAAAAGAAAAAGAAAAAAGAAATGGTGAATAAACCAAGCAACTTCAATACCCATGATTTGAACGATCGTTTTGAGAAGCCAATTCCTTGGAAATGAGAAAACTAGAACATAACGACGTGTTATACTTTCGCTTGTGCAAAACAATGCGTGCATGTTATTTATTCAAATTAAATTAGAGAAAATATCATGTGATTGATCTTGTTCATGGATTGTGTATATTGATGGTCAAAAACATGTTGGAAAGCGTATTATTAAGCCATGCCATAAGCAATTGATAGAATTTATTGTTTTATTAATCATCCGTCTTCATCGCTCTTTTTGCTAGGGACTAGCAAATTGCTAGTTGGGGGTGTGATTTGAGGTGAATATTGCATAATTAACCCTTTAACTAGCACAATTTTGTGTGTATATGATGCTTAATTGGTCTCTAATATGATCCCTTAATTATTAGAGCAATCTCTTATTTTACGCACAAACCAGTAATATACTGAGTATTTCTGCACTTTTTATATTTTTTACGGCTAGGTCTCGATCTCACGATTCCAACGACTATTTATTTGTATTTTTCTGAGATCTGTGCTAATTACTATGAATTTTTTTATGTAGAATACCAATAAAATGAAGAAATAGAAAGGAAATTCGTCGCACGAATCTTGGCGCATGACGTGGCATCATCAGAACGATTCCCACTCAATCGATCGGCTCACAACTCTTGGAGACGCGCATCATCGCGTTCATTGGATGAGTATCCAACGACAGCTAGAGACCACGCATCACGCTGGGCTTCAGCAGATCCCGCGCCACGTGGCTTCATCTCGCGCAATCGTGCTTTGATCGACGGCTGAGCTCAACGCCGCTTCAAGTCACAGCAGAGGCGACGCGGCCCGATCTTGGCTGCATATCGAAGATCCAACGGTCCTTACACTCCCCGCAATTTGAAGGCGAAGCGGCATTTCCTGGGCAATGTGGCGTAAATCCGACTGTTCAATCCCGATCCAACGAATGAACATCGCCCCGATGATACGAAGCAGAGCGAGAGATTTACATAAACCGCAGGGCGACGTGGCTCGTGCGCGGTCGTTCGATTCGTATCGGACGGCCCATATTGGCTCCGACCCGTATTCGAAGAGCGGGCGACGTGGCCCCTTTTACACCCTTGATGCGTGATTGAACGGTACAAATTAACTCCGAATCGAGTTCGGATCGAAGCAAACGGAGCGGGCGAGAGGCGTGGATCCGTTTAGGGGGAACACATGGCGGTACCATATGAATCCCGCATGAATCGACGGCCATAATTTGATCCGCTCTTGGATAATGGATTTTGAAGCGGGTTTGAACCCGATAACGCTCTAAAACCCGCAATGACTTATATTTAAGGTATTTCTAGGGTTTTGGAGCGCATTCTGGCGTATTGGGGGCTCTAGGAGCCGTATTTCGCCATGAAATTTGGAGGCCCTGGGGACAGGACTAGTTCTATCATCTGAAGGAGTTTGGGGTTCAATTGTAGAGATCTGGTGATAAAATTCTAAACTTTACCCTTGTATTTTGCGTATTTAGCTCGTATTTTGAGTATTGATGATGTATTTGTTTATGAATATTGATTATTTACCCACCATACGTGGCTAATATCCTCATGTGCTGGTTGCGATGTAGTTAGATCTCTGAAATCTCTGATTTTAATATCTTTTCGTCCTAATTTGCATGTTATACCGCGTATTTTGCTAGTTTCTACATGTATTATTCAAGAATATTCGTTGTTGGTGTACTTGGATCGAATACGATCTTTGCGGACTTATTCATGGCATGATCCTTGCGGACATCGCCGTGACCCTTGTGGGCACAAAAGCTTATTTTCCTCATGAAACTAGTATTGTATGCGATACGTAAGGCACTTTTCGATGTTCGTTTATCGTTATATTTTCCTACGTTCTCGTGCCCTAACCGGACGGAACGTTGAGTTATAGAAAAGGTATTGATAATCATTGATTGCATATATCCTAACGAAATCACAACCAACACATACTCTTCATATTGATACTCCAATATTTCCTTCCTCGTAGTTATCGTAGGATTTCTTTTATTACTTTAAAACCATCAATACCATATCTTTAGGTGGTTGGTTATTATCGTATTATTATTCTTTATAAACCGAAGTTCGTGTTTTTGCAGGTCTGTTGTCCCGTGGATACGATACCTGGACTCACCAGGATTATTACTTGTTCGATCTCCTGCACTTGTGAGTAGCGCACACACATTTTGAGACGAGTCAAGTTTTGGGGGTATGCTGGCGTATTTTGGGGTTTTTGAGGCGGCTACTGTGCGTATTTCTCTGGAGGAAATTGCTGATAAATTCCAGAGGCTATTTTTCTTATTTCACGAGATTTTGGGTGTCTATCTTGGAGATTTGGTGATAAATTCTTGAACTTATACCCCGTATTTAGTGATTTTTCATTGTATTTCAATACTTGAATGATGTATTTGTCTATGAAATGTGATTTTTCTTGCATCATGAATAGCTAATCTTCTTGTGCTATGGTTGTGATGTAATTAGGAGTACGTAATCGTAGAATTTTATGTCTTTAGCCTTAACATCATGTTAAAATTGCTCGTGACATTGATTTCTACGTCGTATTTCGTGGGTATTATTCATTGTCGATATTATTGATGTCCCTTATGGCTAGGCCCTGATAAGGCTAGTTAGTTTATGTTCTCTAATCAGGACATATAATTGTGCTTATCATTTAATGAAATCAACATTGCAAGTAATGCATATACAGCTATTTTAACTAGTTTTTATCGATTCATCTTCCGACGTCTTCATGCCTTGACCGGGTGAAGCGTTGTGTGATATTAAAAGACATGGTATTTCAGCGATTATAAACTCCTAATGAAGTCACAACCGTAGCATATTCATCTCATTGATAACCAAACTTTCACAACACCGTACTACTTTTTAGGAGTTACTCTTTTGAAACCGATCGTTAAATCATTTTTCACCTTCACAAAGGTGGTTGCTTTCCCATTTATATATTTTCTTTGATAGTTGAATTTGTGTTATTTCAGGTCGACTTGTCCCGTGGATTCGATTCTGGTCTCTCCAGGTATTACTTGCACGATCTCCTACGCTTGGGAGTATTAGCTCACACTATTTTGAGTCAGTAAAGTTATTGTCACCAAATAACCTATGTGATTTTATAAAACCGTCCATAATTTGCAGCCATATAACAGAATTATGCAGTTACATTCCATGATTGCATATCACACAACATGATATGAAATTCACCACCATGTTAGAAGAGGCCAGTTAAGAGATTATTTAACCCTTTTCTAGTAGATGGCACCTCATAACATAAATTTCATACCTTCTTTGCATCCAACAAAAAATCATAGTTAGTATGCCAAATGATCGCAAGCTTTTCTGACCTCTGATTCATGAGCATGTTGAGTATTGGACTTCTCTCTACTTGGTGTCGATTATAAGCAAACATAAATACTTGTGACTAATTCCCTATTTGCAGTTAATCTACTGCCTAAGTATATCATGAAGATCAATTAGCAATGGATGTCACTCAAGGATCAATCAAAGCATGAAAAGTGGATTGGATGATCAAAGATGGTGATTGAAGCTCCTAGAAGACTTCAAGCTCATTCTTTGGATAGAAGAGAGGCTTTTACAAACTGTAATCCTTTTATTCTCTTCTAGTATGTAGCTTAGAAGTAGAACTATGTTGGAGCACGCACATATCTTTATTTCTGTCATAGGAAATCATTAGATCACATTTCCTTAGCTTCCAATTCACATTTCTCAAGCATGTGCATTTTGGGATTTCAACAGGCGACTGCTGAACGTTTTACATGCGCATGTCTCAAAACAGTCGCCTGTGATTTGTTCTATAGTCGCCTGTTATGCACATACTTTATCAATTGGTTTTTGGGCTTTTAGCTTTAACTCTAACCAGGTGACTGCTGTACAAAAGATAGGTGCATGTCCAAACTACAGGCGCATGTGATTTGTTAGTCAGTCGCATGTCTCTCTCATGCCTAAAGGTCATTTTCTTCTCCATACGGCCAAACGACTGATGTTGGATTGCCAGTCGCATGTCCACGACACAGTCGACTGTTAATGCTTCAACAGTCGCCTGTCAATTCTTTCTCTGCAAATTCTGCTCTCTTGAAAAGTTTCACTTATTAGTGACAGACGACTGATGATGGTTTAACAGTCGCCTGCCCATGGCACATGTGCCTGTGAGTTCCACATCAATCGCATGTCGTGTCTTCCCAGAACTTTTTGAGTTTTCTCAGCTTACCCATGTTGCGGCCAGTCGCCTGTAGAAGGGTTTTCAGTTGCCTGTTAGGTTTACAGGCGCATGTCTTTCATTCATCAGTCGACTGTCCTACGTGGTAAGTTACCGTTTGAATTCTCACCTACCCTGTGACATAGTGCAGTAGTCGATTGTGATTTCTTCACCAGTCGACTTTCGAGTGTGTAAATTCTATCCGTTGGCTTTTTCTCAACGGATTTCAAAGGGCTTTTTGGGGATTCTCTTTGAGGGTTTTGGGGAACCTATAAAGAGAGCTTCTACTGTTCCATTGAAGGGTTACTCATCTTCTTGATCATCTCTTGAAAACCCTTGCTTTCAACTTCAAGTTTTTCAAAGCTCTCAAATTCAAAAGCCATAGAATTCCAATCTCATTTTCTCTTGCTCTCCAACCTAGAATCAAAGTGATATCCTCTAGGCAATTGGTGTGACAAGAGAAAGGGCTTTTCTCTCTTTTTGGAAGAGACTTCAACACACAACACACTTGCTCCTTCAAGTTCTACTTCAAGGCATATGTGATTGTAAGTATTGCTATTTCATTATTTCATATCTTTTAATATTATTCTAACTCTCGGTTTGTGAGAGTGGTTTGTTTGATCCCAAGTTGTGGGAGTCTAGGACATCGATTGTGTTTCGATTTCACTTGTAGGGTTGTTACAAGTGGGTTTAAAGGAAACCTCAAGTTAGGGTTCTAACTTGAGTAGCTGGGTGGAAGGGACGTAGGATTACCGTGAACAAGTCAGGAGTTGACTTGGGTAATCCAAACCCTTGGAACATAATTTGTGTTAGCATTGTTTCGATTTGGGTTTATTTATAATTCCACATTTATTGTTGGTTAGGAATTTAAATTGGTATAACTATCACTTAAATTTTATAAACATTATTCAACCCCCCTTTTAGTGTTTTCCTCATAGCCAGGGTCCTCACAGAGCACGTAGGATTACCGAGAACGATCCCGAAGTATTTGGATCCCTAATACAAAAGATGCATCACCAAGATCTTTTATCTCAAAGTTCTTAGCTAGAAATCTCTTGGTTTCATGCAATAAGCATATATCGTTGCTGGCAAGAAAAATTTCATCGACATATAAAACCAGAAAAGAACATTTACTCCTACAGAACTTATGCATTCATCAACCAGATTCATCTCAAAACCAACGAGATGATCACTTAATGAAATATGAAATACCATTATCGAGACTGAAATGCGCCATTAATGCTATCATTATCCTGAAAGAGTCCTTCAAGGAAACTAAAGAGAAAGTCTCTTTATAATCAATGCCTTCTTTCTTTCTATATAAAGTCCTTTAAGACAAGACAAGCTTTATATCTTTCCACATTACCTTTTGAATCCCACTTGGTTATAAAAATCCATTTACAACTAATGTGTTTCATACCTTATGGGAGTGAGAAAAGATTTTAAATGTCATTGTCCTTCATAGACTTAATTTTCTCACTTAAGCCGTTAGTCCCCTTTAGAGAGTTAGAATTATCCATGGCTTGATGAAAATTGATCTAATCATTTTTCATCACTCCAATGTCAACATCATATTCTTGGAGAATTACAATGTAAATATCTGGCACTGCACTTCTACTCTCTATAGTGGATCTGCTTAATGGCATAAGTTCTTGAGGTGTTAGAATTTGTTCTTTTTGAACAATTTTTTAAGTAAGATGATTTTTGACATTGTCTTGATTTATTATGTTTTGGACAAGATCAGGAATGCCCAAAGTATTATTGGCTACATATCTCCTTTTATTGGGTTGGTTGCCCTTTATGTGTATAATACAAACTTCACAGTTTGCGAAATCTAAGAGATTGAGAATTTCATCTGACATAAGTCTCTGTTTCTCCATTCGGAGTTATATTCTAATTCTTGTGTCATAATGTAACTGCATTCTCATTTGTTAATTCTCTTTATACTTAGTGTACTCAAATGCAGGTATTGCTTAAATGAAGCAATAAAAAATATTGTAAATTGATAAAAAAACTAGAACAAACTATTTTTGAATTATGGGACAACCCAAATTTTCCATTTCCAAACGAACAATTATAACCATATTTGTCCAAAACAGAAATAGAAATCAAATTCCGTTAAAAATTACAATAAATGTCTCATCAAGATCCAAATACAATCTAGTCTTCAATAATCTAAATTTTAAATTGCTTCAGTTTGAACCGTCTTGCCATCATCCACATGGCAATCATTCGGTTTTTGGCATCTTAGGCAATCATGATAGACATAATGATGTGAGTGGGTGTTCCAGGATCTTTCCATCATGTGTTTATAAGTACCAAAGTTAAATTAACTTCAGAATCAAACCAAATTAAGAAGTATACCTTTCTTAGCATGCCAAGCGTGATAATTGATGCAATGCTTCTTTATATGCCCTTCAACTCTACAGAAGAAACACATATTACCTTTTGAACTATTCAGTTCCATTTCTTGTTTCTTTTGAGATGATGTATCTGCAGCCTCCTTATCCTTTTTTCCTTTTCTTGTTCTTAGATCTAGAGGTCAAATGAGCACTTTCTGTCTTATCTTGCTTCAGCCTTTTCTCTTCTTGAACACAGTGCGAGATGAGTTCATTTAGAGACCAAGCCTCTTTCTGTCAATTATAGCTCAACTTAAACTGGCCAAACTGAGTAGGAAGAGAGATCAAAACCAAATACACTAGCAAGTCCTCAGAGAGTTCAAGGTTAAGTACTTTTAGCTTAGAAGCAAGGTGGGACATTTCCATAATATACTTCCTGATGTTCCCCTTACACTTATACCTCAGTGAAATTATATTTCTCAAGAGTGTACCAATTTTAGCATTTTCATTCTTAACAAATCTCTTTTCAATATCAGAAAGGAACCATTTAGCTGTAGTGACTTTATCGGACATTGTATCCCTAAATGCTTCTGGAATAACCTTCTTCATAATCATCATGCACATGCGATTTGACCTCTCCCACCTTTCCATCTCCCGCTTTTCATCAGAGGTACTCTTTTCTGTAAGAGGTGTGAAAGAGTCGGCCCTCATCATAAGGTCAAGATCCATGACCCCAAGAACTATTAGCAAGTTCTCCTTCCATGACTTGAAGTTTGAGCCATTCAGAACTGGAATTGAATTGATGCTAGCAGTAATATTAGCAGGAGTTAAAGCTGAAAAGAGAACATCAAAATATGCCACAAGCTCACATAAGTAAATTGAAAGCAACAATAAAATTGAAATTAAATACAATTTCCATCTTTCACTATAGTAGGCACTCTATTAATATTTATCGTTGGACAACATATTTACTTGTAATTGATATCTTAATGTAGTAATCAAATACTGATAATAAGTAACATGTCAAGTACTAAATATTCCTTTGGGCCGATTTATAATTTACATGTAAAGCTGAATAATTATCACGCGCTTATTACCACAAAAGCACATATAATTATGTCAAACACTTAATCTTCCTTTGGGCCGATAAATATTCACATAAAAATATGCACGAAACCTTTTATATTTTGAAATAAAATTAATTTCCACAAGAAAACCCACTTTGGTGGGTTGTTGTTTCAATTAACTTACTTCAAAATATATATATTTATCCATGCAAAATTTGAATTTTAATTGTAGCACCATGATACGAAAATAATCCTTAAGGGGAATTATTCAGAACAATTCTTATTTCCACTTTTATTTAAATCCAAAATTTAGGTCAAAATGTCATACAAAAGTATGTTCACAACCTTTTGTATTTTGAAATAAAACAATTTCTACAAGAGAGCCCACTTTGGTGGGGATGTTGTTTTAATTAATTTATTTCGAAATATATAATCAATCATGCCCAAAGATTTGAGTTTAAATCAAAAACAAAATTTTAACATAAAAGTATGCCAAAGGGAAATATATATACTAGGCAATTTATTTCATTCTTTAATTTGCGTTAAAACACCCCAAAAACAGGCCCAAAAGTCCCAAAAACCAAAGGCCCAGCTCCCTCCTCTAACAAAATTTATTTTATTTTCTTTCCTTACGTGGGCTGAAGCCCGCTGACTGTCGCAGGCTTCAGCCTGCTATGCTTTGAAGAAATAATTTTTAATAACTACTAGGGGGCTGGTGGCACATGGGGTAGCTAGCCCACAAGGGCTGGGAAATGCTAGGTTAGGGTTTTTGGGGCCGCGACAGCTGTGGCTGTTGCTGTCCCCCACCCCGTTTCTGTGGGGGTCCGGTGGCCAACGGCCCCCACCCCTCAAATAGATTATTTTAAATTTGGGAGAAACCCCTGGGGTCAGCAGCCAATGGCTGTCGGCCGCTGCCCCTCCATTAAATGTTTTTGCTGTAAATGGAAAAAAATCAAAAGCCCCTTTCAGGGTTTTGGCGATGGCTGTGGCCGCCGTCGCCCCCTACCCCGGCATGTTACGCTGTGAGGGCCGGCGGCCATCGACCGCCACCCCTTTGGGGGTCCTGCAGCCGCCGGGCGCTGCCCCTCAAGGGTTTATATTTTTTTTATTTCGGAAAAATAAACCCAAAAGACGAAAAAACTGATTTTTCATGCAAAAAATTACCCAAAATTTCGAAAATTATTTTAAAATAATACAGCATTAACGATCTCAAAGATCTAATATGACGAGGCTCTAATACCACTTGTAGGGGACTGGATCTAAATTATTCAACGAAAACCATCGCTAATAATCTAGATTTATCAAGTCAAATCTACGAGAAACAATCTGAAACTTAATGCGAAAGCATACCTGAATCCAAGCGCTTAGATCTATAGATCCTTGTGGTTAGCCTTCTAGATCTACATGAATCCCCGAGAGAAATCCTTTAGCTTTTCTCCTGCTTTAATCTGTCGATAGGATGCAGAAAAGACTGCTTTTCGTTCATGTGATCTGGGGACCATGATCATCTATTTATAGGCAAAGAGTCCTAATTCCTATTGGATTTCTGATGTAGGCCATCAGTAAAACAGAAAGCCTACAAGTCTCTACACATTAAATGCTTATATCTTAACCGATACATTAAAGCCCATTTAACCGAATAACTTATTAGATCACGTTATTGGGCTTAACTTAATATGACAGCCCGCATTACATAATTATTTTACATATAAGCCCAACGTTGGATTAATGTTCCAACAGAAATGTCAACTATTAGATCGATTGATGGCCGAAAACAAGTGTGTGCAAATGTTCCACGCATGTCATTGAGCGGTAGTTGAGTAGGCAAGTTGAATTGGATGTTTTATCATAGCATTTACAACGGCACTACTATTAGAGCACTCCTAATGGAGGGCTAAACCGTTCAGCCCCATTCGGGGCTAAATCTGAGCCACGTCAGATTCAGCTCGTGCTCCATCCCAATGGAGGGCTGAATGGTTGCCCCGTCAGCCACCAGCTGTGGATTACCAGCCGTCTTGTATAACCCCATTAGACGTCTGGTAATCCAACCGCCATTTTTTTCAAATCTAAAGTAGATCAGACGCCTGGTCGCTACCCACCAGGTGTAACGACCCGTATTTTTCAATACATTTAATTACGTATTTTAATGTATTTTTATTTTTAAAAAGTATTTTATAGTGGTTGATCAGGAGTTTTATATCAAAAATGTTTTCAAAAATTTCTTGTAAAAATATTTTGAAGTATCAAACTAGTTATGGTGTATTTCAATAAGTTCAGGTTTCATCAAATACCTCTAAACAATTTTGATAAAAATTCATTTTCAATTATTACCGTTTTGGTTTAATGAATTAATTTTCTATACAAACATCATCAAAACGATTTCAAACTACTATAGTATCATTCTATGATCATTTAGAGCTTCCTATAATAATTTCGTAATTTTCTGATATCAAATTGACTTAGAACCTGTAAACCCGCTTACTAGACGTTTTGGCCTAAAACTAGTATCTCCGTAGCTCAAACCCCAAAATGGTTTTCGTATTCGCGATTCTCGCGACGATACGATCCATTGGGTATGTTTTCGTAATTCTTCAGAGTTGCATGCGAAAACGGAGTTGTATTCCTCCGTATTTACTAACTACATCCATTAATTACTTTTTACTATTACTTTTTACCTTATTACTCTTACCTTAACCCTAGATCTACCCCTAATTAACCCCCTAACCCCACCCTTATTAGTCACCGTATGTTATGGGTGAGATCCAACCCCCAAATTCATTACACTATTTATTATTATTATTATTATTTTTAATACTTACTTTATTTTTTTTCTAATCCTATATAATAAACTTACCCTCACTAAGCCCATCACCCAACCCAGGCTCAGCTCCCCAATCCCATTCGTTTTATACCCACACACTCTCATCTCTCTCTCGTTCTCCCCTCCTACCTCTCTCTCCCTCCAACGGTTTGCCGCCGCCCGCCGCCGCATTCGCCGCCACCCCCGAGAGCCTCCAAGCCCCGCAACCCATCACCCACATCACCCTCCCTCTCTCGCTCAGCCCATCTCCTCCGGCGAAGCGCCACCCTGCACCACCCAAGTAGTCGTCGTGCACGACTCCTTTCCCCAGCCACCTCCGACCACAACCCAGCCTCCACCGTCGACCATTTGCTGCCGCTTCGCTCCCAGCTCTGCCTCCGATCGAGTGAACCCACTTCCTCTGCCTCGCCCTACCTCTGTGACCTCGCCACCAATGCCCCCGACTACTCTGTCCTCCACCTCGACAACCTACGACGACACCGCCTGCAATCCTCGCCGTTGTCTCTGACGAGCCCGCAACCTCTTCCCCTGACTCCCGCAAGAACCCCGACTCCCCCTCCTCGAGCCACGCCGCGACCCCACCGCCGCTCCCTCCGGCGCCCCCTCCGACGTCGACGTCGTCGCCGCTGTCCCCCGCCCGCATCCGCCGCGCCGTCGACGTTGAGCACATGCACCCCCAGCCTCCTGCATGGCGAAGGTGAAACGTATTTTAAATACGTATTTTTACAACGTATTTTGGTATAATAAAGCATATAAACGTATTTCTATAATTATTAAATATGTGGTTTTGATAAAAAAAAATTGATAACTAATTATATGCAGGCCAGAAAATTACAAGGCCAGCTCCA
The DNA here is from genome assembly GCA_030789695.1 of Scilla litardierei. Lineage (NCBI taxonomy): Eukaryota > Viridiplantae > Streptophyta > Magnoliopsida > Asparagales > Asparagaceae > Scilla > Scilla litardierei. The sequence goes on from CM061133.1 coordinate 201,368,115, forward strand.
GAAAATCAGAACTGACAATCTGGATCCAATGGTGCTAGTTTCATCTCAATCAGACGAGTAGTTTTTCCAGAATAAATTTTTAAGCCTAAAACTTAAATACGTCGTTTTCACTTGAAAATCCATAACTTGTTATTTTCACGTAAACTGATACGTGAGAAAATTATATGTTGTAGTACTCTTCCAGACGATCATTTTGACAACTCACTTGCAACTTTCTGATTAGTATTGCATCCAGAAGAAATTGTTGAATAAACATGTTACCAAATAACAATTAGTTTTTAAATTGATTTGAGCTTTTAAAAATTATAAAAATTACTATAAGCTTCAAAAAAATATTTTCTTCTTCAGTTAAATTATTTTCATTATATCTAGCCTATATAAAAATTTAGAACACTTTTCGACACTGTTTCAATCGGTATAAAAATCAAAACGATCAAATTAAATAGATAGAAAATAGTGTGTTATTTTACTGGTTGTTTCTTGTGTTTACATGTACCTATTCTCGTGCACCAGCATCTTTAGAAGATCTAGCTCCAACCTCATCTTACTACGACGATCTTGATAGCATAATTCAATATGAATTCTAACTTTAGAAATTTAGATAGCGTACTTAATGGAAATACTGCAAGCTCGAAGCATGTGATCAGTGTCTTAGTTGTTGGACTTCAAAACATTGCTCAAGACTGACATTCTCTGTTGAAGTTTCTGCCTTGACTTTTCAACAAGCAAAGCTCTTTGGAGTGTAGTTAATGCATTTGAATATCTTTACCTTTGGAACAACAAATTGACATACCGTACTGCAACATAATGATTGAATGATATACAGTGTTGACATTATACTGTTGGAACATCCTATTGAAATTGAATGCTTGAAAGTAGTTGGCACATCACTGAGTTTTTGGGGTAACTTATATTAGAGAAAGTGTGGGAGCGACCGCGAGCCATCTACACATTGCACCGTACCGACCGTCTAAAATGAAATGTACCGCCTAAAGTGATATGAGATCTGCCCGGGTGAACTCCCCCGTGGCAGGAGATGGGCTCAATGGTTGCACACGGTACTTTCCTATATAAGTTGCATAGTTTCTAGCTTTACTATTGCCTACTTGTCCTTTTTATTGTTACTACATCTACCTGGTCGTCCTACTATTGTCATCATATTGCCTGTCGGTTAAAATATTGTTGCTACCATATGTCATGCCACAGTTGTTGCTCTTGCACGTTACTTTTGCACTTGCACAGTCACCTTTATTTTATGCATCACATGCACTTTACTTACCACACCTGAGCATCCACCAGTACTTTACTTATCGCTCTTATATGCATTCATGCTCTTACTTTACTTTTGCACCTACATGACCATCTTTTGTTTACTATGGCATGTTCCATTCTTTTGCACTACTCTATTTCTATTGCTAGAATTGTTGTGACTTAGCTATGGTTCCATCTCCATGGCACCGCAGACGCCGTACAGGTTGACTTAGGCACTCCTTAGTTCGCAGAGCTGTAGCTCGATCATGAGACTGTCGACTTTTATATTCGGAGTGTATGTGTGATGTACTTTCTATGTATTTCCTTTCTGTACTTTACTTTCATGTATTTGGTGAGAGAGTGCTACTTTGTGTTGTATCTTAATTTGGACTGTAATAACGTAAGCTAGTTTGGGTATTATTATACATCTCTGCATCGTGGCTATATTGGTTTCACTGGTAATCTGCAGACCTGCAAATAAATCAAATAAGTAATGGGCCCCTGAGAGCGGGTCGTTACAAGTTTGGTGGCCCATGCAGGTCCGCGCTAAATACTACGTGAACACTATAGCAAGATCAGGATGTACTGTATATAATACTCAACGAAGGTGACAATTTTTCTATGTATGCAGGTGCGACATTCAAACAATGGACGGAAACACTTCCAAGAGTCCCAACGGAGCTAATCTGTCCGGAGATAGCAACCAGACCAGCAAAACACCACCTCCCCATGTGCATCAAATTTCTGATATCGCGTTGTGAGAGCTGGTTCAAGCTATACGAGGAGAGTACAAGCACGAAGGAGGCATACAACAATTCCGGTCACTTTGTCCAAAGACCTGGAATGGCGTGGATGGTCCTCTGAAGGCCAAAGAATGGCTGCAAAGCACCGAAGATGATTTGAGAGCCACTCAGATCGCAGAGTATGCTTGGGTGCACACTGCCAAAACCCAACTGACTGACGGAGTTAGAATCTGGTGGAGCTCCGCTGAATGTCGTCTACAACGACCAATCGACTGGGCAACGTTCACTGACCACTTCCGCACCCAATACTTCTCACCCGAAGCTCAGATGGAACTGCAAGCTCAGTTCGTCGGGTTGAAGCAAGTTCCATGTCAGTGGAACAGTATGATGCCCAATTCACCATGCTTAGCCGTTTTGCTCCCGGGATGGTTGCCACTCCTCTGACCCGAGCTCAACGCTTCAAGCAAGGGCTAAACATAGAGATCCGACGGAACTTGGTCGGACGCCAACTCTGCATACATACCGAGGTTCTAGCTGCAGCTCGTAAACACAAGTTCATCGAAAGAGAAGAAAGGCAAGAGATAGATGCCCCTCCTCAAAGGGCGCCACATCCAACAACTACTGCTGGACCCAGCCATCAACCATCATCCAACCAAATGCATTGCCCAATCTAGCAGACCCAATTCAAAAGACAGGCACCACCACAACGTCTAGTGTGTCACCATTGTGGTAGGCTTGGACATGTGAAATCAGAGTGCAGATGGTTCCTGAATCTCTGCCTGATTTGTGGGGCGGTGGATCATCTTGCTAGGGATTGCCCAGATGCAAGAGTGTAACGACTGGTTTTCATGTATCTGGATTTATTATATTATATTATATGTTTTGGTGGATTTTCTCCTTATATGTAGTTTTCGTCTCTGTAACTTTCATTTTCGATCGTATCGTCATGTTTTCTAGCTTCTTTCTTAGAATCGTCGATTTCGGAGTAAGTCATTCGTGACGGGCTTCGTATCGGTCATATCTTATTGTTAGATCAAGCCTAGGAGTCTTAGAAATCGATCCCGGAGCTCCGCGCTTCATATCGGAACTTTTGGTGCTAATTAGCCGGTGTAAGAAGGGGCACCGACCGACTAGATGACGATCCAGTCGGTCGGCAAGCCTTCTTGGACCGACTAGTTGGCTTTCTAAATTATTCAGGAGTTACTGTTTGTCGTTAGTCGGTCTAAGAACGTTGGTTGACCGACTAGGTTGCAAACTAGTCGGTCGGCAATGCTTCTTTAACCGACTAACACATCATCTAAATTTTGGTATCAGTACTGTTCATTCTTAGTCGGTCTAAGTTCATATCTCGACCGACTAGTTGTCAAACTAGTCGGTCAGCAGTTGTTCATTGACCGACTAAATCTAAATCCTAATTCTGTACAGGAGTTACTGTTTACACTTAGTCGGTCTGCGTTGGTCGACCGACCGACTAGTTCCCAAACTAGTCGGTCAGTGGTTGCTCTTTGACCGACTAATCTGTGTTAAAACCCTAATTTCTGGGCAGCCGCCAGCCCATCCTATTTAAACCCCTCCCAAACGTTTTCTTCTCCTCCCTCACGACCTAAAACCCTAGTTTCTCCCCCATTGAGCCCCCATCTTCCTCAAACCCTTATTCCTTCATCCCAAGCCCAAAATCCATCATCCAAACTCTCCCTTAACACATTCTACCTCTCATCTTCCCCAAAATCTCATCAAAACCCCAAAATCCCCCAAAAACCCTAGTTCTCCAAACTTCTCCATTCGTTTCCAGATCTGGTCCCTAGGTTCTCCGGAGTGTTTCTTCCGTTTCCTCACGGTAATAAATCGATCTCTTGATGTTTTCATAACCGTTATGTTTTTTGTGAAACCCTAATGAAATTACTTGTGTTTTGATGATTGTTTCTCCATAACAGCGACTTCCCCGTAGATTAGCATCCGTGAGACGAACCCTCGTTGATCGTCATCCTCGGTGCTAGGCAAGTGAAACTTGCCACTTAGGGTTTATGCCATGTTTTAGGCCATTTGCTTGTTGTAGACGTAAAAGAGACTAGGCGACGAAATGATACTCGCCTAGGCGCAAATCGAGGAACTAGCTTGACAACGAAGCTAGTTCCGACATATATCATGTTGCACAATTACCATGTCATGTTTAATTTTCATTAACGGTACGCAAATTAATTATCATGTCATTGCATTCTCTAAGTGTTCCCGTGATTGCGTAGCTTCGCTACAATGCTTGTGTTCCTGGCTCGTGTTCCAGAAGCGGGCCATGTGTTGGTTGATAGCCAATGCCCGAATTGCTTGTTTCCGGCTAGGTGCACCCCTACGCCAATGGCTTATGAATCGTGAACTTGAATGCGAGCTCCTGTGTGGGGCAACCCTGGCTCATTTACTGAGCTCGTGTGCGGGGACCCTGGCTCGATTACATGTGGGTATTGGGGGTAAGGGTTAAGCGGCCAATCAACTGGGAGTCTGCCCGATCAGCAACTGCAGTGGTAAGGCGTAAACTCTGGGTTTTGGGGTAGTGTTAAGCGGCCAATCAGCGTGAATGCCAAACCATTCAGCTGTAAGGCGTAAACATCTACAAAACAACTTGAAACGTGACTAGTGAATTAATTGAGATTGTTAGTAGCTTGGCTACTCTTGTCTTGTCCCGATAATTGTTCTCTTGTACTTATTGTCTCGCCATGTCTTGATTGTGCACTCATGTTATAACTGTCATGTCATGCATACTACAACTGCTAGGTTGTTAGTTGCCTTACTTTCAGTTTCCTTGCCCAAGTCTTTAGACTTGCTGACATGTGCCCCTTTACTCTTTTGGGTGACACATGTTAGATCCTGAGCCTGAGTACCTTGTTGAGGACGAGGTGTTTGCGGACGCCGAGCCCGAGCTTGTGTTTGACGGGGAGTACGTGGACACTGGGGACCAGTCCTAGTGTCTTCGTTGAGCTTTTCCCTTTGTTTAGACTGCTGTTTTGTTGTCGGTGTGTAGCACCTATACTTTGTTCGTTGTTGCTTTTGTTGGCCTTGTTCTGGGCCTTTAGACTCTTTCTTTTAGCCCGGTGGCTTTTCTGGATGTCAAACTTAATTTTCATGTTGGACAAATTATGAGATATGAGAATTTTATTTCTGTCTCTCCTTGTGTTATTATTGTTGTTCCGTTATGGTTACAGGGAACTGCTTATGTTTTATTGACGCTTATCGGGTTTGGGGCTTCACAGCTCCATTCTCGTGCGGACCTTCTCACGTCTCGCCTCCATTTTAGGGAAGCGGGGCGTGACAGGTTTTGTTGGTGGCCCATGCAGGTCCTCTTCTGTAACTGCGATTGTCGGAATAACGATAATAATATTAGAATGTCCAATAAACTAAGTTCGACGTCCGAGACATAAGCTAGAAGTCTAATCTGCTTCGTTTTCTGTGTCATTAGATGGCAGGAAGGCGATTCACCCGTGGTGGGGGTAGTGGTGCGCTCCCTCATGATGAGGAGCCTGAGCGGGAACCCACCAACGGTGAGATGATGCGGATGATGCTCCAGATGATGCAAGTGCAGCAGGGCGTGCTCCTGCAAGTCCAGAATGCTCCACTTGCTCGAGCTGCCCGGGCTCTTCCGGATGTCCCTCGCTCCGAGCCGGGAGCGAAGCAATTTCGGGAGCTGGGTCCCGCATATTTTGATGGGTCTGAGGGTCCTCTGGCTGCCGATGAGTGGATTCGGAACATTGAGGATAATCTGAAGATGGCCAAGATCACCCCGGCTGGATGGGTTGATTTGGCGAAGAGGCAACTTAAGGATAATGCTCGGAACTGGTGGGATGCGGAAGAGAAGATGCTGGTGGAGCCGATAGCTTGGACTACCTTTAAGTCCAGGTTTGATGAGGAGTTCTTTCCGAAGGCTGCTAGGAAGGAGATGCTGCAGCGCTTCATTGATCTGAAGCAAGGGAGCTTGACGGTGGACCTGTACCACCAAGAGTTCACTAGGCTGAGTCGGTTCGCACCGAAGATGGTGCAGGATGCTGATGAGAGGGCTCAGAGGTTCCTGCAGGGACTTGCTTTGGAGCTCCAGAGTTTTGTGTCTTACTCTGATCTGGACTCTTATCAGAAGGTTCTGGTCGCTGCGAGGAGGCAGGAGCTGAACCTGAGTAAGAGGAGAGGACATGTTTCTGGTGCTGGGAAGAGGCCTATGGAGCAGGCCAGGGCGGTGGTTAGGCCTGGTTTCAAGCCTAATCAGCCAGCTCAGTTCAAGAGGCCAGGAGGGCCTGTTCAGAAGACTTGCCATTTCTGCGGTAAGCCTGGCCACATCAAGGATCAGTGTAGGAAGTTTTTGGGCCAGTGTTTGGTTTGTGGTGATGCTTCCCATGTCGCGAAGGATTGTCGGCATGCGAATCAGCTGCGGAGGGCACCTGTTGCAGCACAGCCGTTGCAGCAGCGAGCGTCTGTTCTTGCTGGACGTGGAGCAGCTCTTGTTCCACAGAGGCAGGCTTTCCAGCAGGCTATTCTGCCGAGGAGGCAGGCTTTTCTGATGACCGCGGTGGAGAGCGAGGCTGTGGATGAGGTTATCGCAGGTAATCCTCAATCTAGCTGTTACTTTCCTAGCTGGTTTTGATTGTTAGATTGTGTTGTTTGCTTGAACATGGTTGTTTGCTAGACTAGGGTTTGATTGTTAATTGCTTGTAAGGTGTGGTTTTGGTGTGCACATTTCCTGCACGAGTCCTCTTTGACTCTGGTGCATCGATGTGCATTATTTCTCGGAGCTTCGTGGAGAGGCATTCCTTGTCGACGTCCCCTCTTCCCAAGAGTTGGAACATCGTTACAGGGAATGGCGTGGTCTCGGTGCATCGTGGTTGTAATTCTTGCTCGTTGGTGGTCTGTGGACATGAGCTTTTCGCTGATTTCATTGTCCACGACATCATCAACTATGATGCAGTTCTTGGGATGGACTGGCTTGCGAGCTTCTATGCTACGATCGACTACAGGAGGAAGAAGGTGGTGTTCGAGATTCCCGGACATCCAGTATTTGAGTTCAGTCGTGGTAGCAGTTCGCTTGGTCCTGTCAGGTTTCAGGCCAGGCCAGTGGAGGTTGTGGCTTTGCAGATGGAGTTGGAGTGGCCAGCTGTGGTGCGTGATTTTGGTGACGTCTTCCCCGAGGAGATGTCTGGCTTGCCACCTGATCGAGCTCTAGAATTTTCTATCGATCTTATTCCAGGTGCACAGCCGATTTCGAAGGCACCGTATCGTATGGCACCCGCTGAGTTGGAGGAGTTGCGGAAGCAGCTGGATGAGCTTTTGCTGAATGGTTATATCAATCCTAGTGTGTCTCCGTGGGGAGCACCGGTGCTGCTGGTGAAGAAGAAGGATGGTTCGCGTCGCATGTGCGTGGACTATCGGGAGTTGAATGCGGTGACCATCAAGAATAAATACCTGTTGCCTCGCATCGATGATATTTTTGATCAGCTTGGAGGTTCGAGGGTGTTTTCTAAGTTGGATTTGAGGAGTGGTTACCACCAGTTGAAGGTGAAGAAGGATGATGTTCCGAAGACAGCGTTCAGGACGAAGTATGGACACTACGAGTTTGTGGTTATGCCTTTCGGCGTAACTAACGCACCCGCAGTTTTCATGAATCTGATGAACCTGATTTTCTACGACTTTCTGGATAAGTTTGTCGTTATCTTTATTGACGACATTCTGATCTATTCAAGGTCGGAGGAAGGGCATGCCTCGCACTTAAGGACGGTGTTGGAGATTTTGAGGAAGCATCGTTTGTATGCTAAGTTTTCGAAGTGCGAGTTTTGGCTGGATAGAGTTGCTTTTCTAGGGCATGTGGTGACTGGAAATGGTATTTCGGTGGATCCTGAGAAGGTTAGGGCCATCAGAGAGTGGCCTGTTCCGTCGTCAGCATCTGAGATTCGGAGTTTCCTTGGACTTGCTGGTTACTATCGGCGTTTCATTAAGGACTTTTCTCGTATTGCTGAGCCGATGACCAGGTTGACGCAGAAGGATGTACCTTTTGTTTGGTCGGGTGATTGTGAGAGTGCTTTTGGTGTTCTGAGAGAGCGTTTGACGACTGCCCCTATTCTTGTTGTGCCTGATCGCAGCGGTGGATTTGAGATCTTTTGCGATGCTTCTGGCAAGGGTCTCGGTTGTGTGTTGCATCAGCACGGGCACGTTGTGGCTTATGCTTCTCGTCAGCTTAAGGTTCATGAGAAGAATTACCCGACGCATGATTTGGAGTTGGCTGCCGTTGTGTTTGCTCTTAAGATTTGGAGGCACTTCTTGCTGAGTGAGAAAGTGAAGATTTTCACCAATCACAAAAGCTTGAAGTATATTTTTACTCAGAAGGAGCTCAACATGCGACAGCGTCGATGGTTGGAGCTAATGACGGATTATGATATTGATTTGCAGTTTCACCCTGGCAAGGTGAATGTGGTTCCTGATGCGCTGAGTAGGCTTCCAGCGGTGATGATTTTGACCTCGCAGCGGAGATTGCAGCAGGATTTTTGCGAGTCTGGTGTGGAGATTGTTCTTCCTGGTGAGGCTTCTTCGTTGATGTGTATGTAGATACAGTCGACGATCGTGGATCGGATTAAGGCTGGCCAGACTGAGGATCCGAAGCTGGTGAAGATTCGGGAGCAGGTGGAAGCCGGTCTGTGGACTAACTTTTTGATTCATGAGGATGGCTCGCTGAGGTTTGGAGCCAGGTTGTGTGTGCCAGCTGGGGATATCAGAGAGGAGTTGATGGTGGAGGCACACAGTTCGCCGTATTCTGTGCATCCTGGTGGCACCAAGATGTACCAGGATCTTCGTCTGAATTATTGGTGGCATGGCATGAAGAGGAGTGTGGCTCGGAGTGTAGCCAAGTGCTTGGTTTGTCAGCAAGTGAAGGCGGAGCATCAGCGTACGGCCGGGTTGCTACAACCGCTTCCGATTCCGGAGTGGAAATGGCAACACATCACTATGGATTTCGTGACTGGACTACCTCGGAGTCCGAAGCAGAATGACGCGATTTGGGTGATCGTAGATTGATTGACCAAGTCCGCGCACTTTATTCCGTTCCGAGTGGGACAGTCCACTGAGGCGCTAGCAAGGAGATATATGGAGGTAAAATTCTTTTACTCTCCGTTTTTATTTCCTTTTCCTAGTTTGGATAGTGATGTGACGTGAATCGTGCAGGAGGTTGTGCGACTTCACGGAGTCCCCGTGAGTATCGTGTCGGACAGAGACACGAGGTTCACATCTCAGTTCTGGCAGAGTTTGCAGAAGAGTTTGGGTACGCGTCTGAGTTTAAGCACGGCGTACCATCCGCAGACGGATGGCCAGTCCGAGAGGACGATTCAGATTTTGGAAGACATGCTGAGGGCGTGCATGTTGGATTTCAAGGGTTCGTGGGAGGACCATCTACATCTGGTAGAGTTTTCTTACAATAACAGCTTCCAGGCGTCCATTGGCATGTCGCCTTTCGTCGCTCTTTATGGGAGGAAATGTCGATCGCCATTGAGTTGGGATGACGTTGGTGATCGGGAGTTGTTGGGACCTGAGATGATCGTGGAGGCTGTGGATATTGTCTGGAATATTCGGGAGAGGTTGAGGATTGTTCAGGACCGTTTTAAGCATTGAGCGGATGCTAAACGGCGTCCTTTGGAGTTCCAGCCTGGAGACCATGTGTTTCTGAAGATTTCCCCGAATCGTGGTGTGATTCGTTTTGGGAAGCGAGGGAAGTTGAGCCCGCGGTACATTGGACCGTTTGACATTCTGGAGAGAGTTGGCGAGGTAGCTTATCGCTTAGCCTTGCCACCATCTTTGGAGGGAGTTCACAATGTTTTCCATGTGTCGCAGCTTCGTCGATACATTAGCGATCCATCTCATGCTGTGGATTTTTCGGAGATTACCGTTCGCCCCGACATGACGTATGACCAGCATCCAGTGCAGATTCTGGACAGGCGTCAGAAGTCACTTCGGAACAAGATTGTCAATCTTGTGAGGGTGATGTGGCGACACGGCTCACTTGGAGAGTCTACTTGGGAGAATGAGGGTGAGATGCGAGAGCGTTTCCCACTTTTGTTTCCGGACACGAGAGTGTTGGGAAATTCCGAGGACAGAATTTTCTTAAGTCGGGGAGGATGTAACGACTGGTTTTCATGTATCTGGATTTATTATATTATATTATATGTTTTGGTGGATTTTCTCCTTATATGTGGTTTTCGTCTCCGTAACTTTCATTTTCGATCGTATCGTCGTGTTTTCTAGCTTCTTTCTTAGAATCGTCGATTTCGGAGTAAGTCATTCGTGACGGGCTTCGTATCGGTCATATCTTATTGTTAGATCAAGCCTAGGAGTCTTAGAAATCGATCCCGGAGCTCCGCGCTCCATATCGGAACTTTTGGTGCTAATTAGCCGGTGTAAGAAGGGGCACCGACCGACTAGATGACGATCCAGTCGGTCGGCAAGCCTTCTTGGACCGACTAGTTGGCTTTCTAAATTATTCAGGAGTTACTGTTTGTCGTTAGTCGGTCTAAGAACGTTGGTTGACCGACTAGGTTGCAAACTAGTCGGTCGGCAATGCTTCTTTAACCGACTAACACATCATCTAAATTTTGGTATCAGTACTGTTCATTCTTAGTCGGTCTAAGTTCATATCTCGACCGACTAGTTGTCAAACTAGTCGGTCAGCAGTTGTTCATTGACCGACTAAATCTAAATCCTAATTCTGTACAGGAGTTACTGTTTACACTTAGTCGACTGCGTTGGTCGACCGACCGACTAGTTCCCAAACTAGTCGGTCAGTGGTTGCTCTTTGACCGACTAATCTGTGTTAAAACCCTAATTTCTGGGCAGCCGCCAGCCCATCCTATTTAAACCCCTCCCAAACGTTTTCTTCTCCTCCCTCACGACCTAAAACCCTAGTTTCTCCCTCATTGAGCCCCCATCTTCCTCAAACCCTTATTCCTTCATCCCAAGCCCAAAATCCATCATCCAAACTCTCCCTTAACACATTCTACCTCTCATCTTCCCCAAAATCTAATCAAAACCCCAAAATCCCCCAAAAACCCTAGTTCTCCAAACTTCTCCATTCGTTTCCAGATCTGGTCCCTAGGTTCTCCGGAGTGTTTCTTCCGTTTCCTCACGGTAATAAATCGATCTCTTGATGTTTTCATAACCGTTATGTTTTTTGTGAAACCCTAATGAAATTACTTGTGTTTTGATGATTGTTTCTCCATAACAGCGACTTCCCCGTAGATTAGCATCCGTGAGACGAACCCTCGTTGATCGTCATCCTCGGTGCTAGGCAAGTGAAACTTGCCACTTAGGGTTTAGGCCATGTTTTAGGCCATTTGCTTGTTGTAGACGTAAAAGAGACTAGGCGACGAAATGATACTCGCCTAGGCGCAAATCGAGGAACTAGCTTGACAACGAAGCTAGTTCCGACATATATCATGTTGCACAATTACCATGTCATGTTTAATTTCCATTAACGGTACGTAAATTAATTGTCATGTCATTGCATTCTCTAAGTGTTCCCGTGATTGCGTAGCTTCGCTACAATGCTTGTGTTCCTGGCTCGTGTTCTAGAAGCGGGCCATGTGTTGGTTGATAGCCAATGCCCGAATTGCTTGTTTCCGGCTAGGTGCACCCCTACGCCAATTGCTTATGCATCGTGAACTAGAATGCGAGCTCCTGTGCGAGGCAACCCTGGCTCATTTACTGAGCTCGTGTGCGGGGACCCTGGCTCGATTACATGTGGGTATTGGGGGTAAGGGTTAAACGGCCAATCAATTGGGAGTCTGCCCGATCAGCAACTGCAGTGGTAAGGCGTAAACTCTGGGTTTTGGGGTAGTGTTAAGCGGCCAATCAGCGTGAATGCCAAACCATTCAGCTGTAAGGCGTAAACATCTACAAAACAACTTGAAACGTGACTAGTGAATTGATTGAGATTGTTAGTAGCTTGGCTACTCTTGTCTTGTCCCGATAATTGTTCTCTTGTACTTATTGTCTCGCCATGTCTTGATTGTGCACTCATGTTATAACTGCCATGTCATGCA
>CM061133.1:201380660-201397261 GCA_030789695.1 Scilla litardierei
TCCGAATCCTCCTTCTTCTTCTGAATCTGAGGACGCTGAAGATATTGATGATGATGAGTCTGATGCGGCTCATCCTAAGGCCCTGTCGTTTCCCTCTCCCATGCCTACTGCCACCCCTGGCTCTTCTAGCCGCAAGTCCCGCCCAAAGCTTCTTGCTTCAAAGGATGGGATTTTCCCTTCCTGTGAGACTAATGTCGCTCCCATCCGTCGTCTTTCCAACGACGTTCAGAAGCTTACCACGGTGGTCTCTGATGGATTCGCAGGCGTCCAGATGCAGTTTAGTGGCTATGATGCCACCTTGAAATGTCACTCTGAATTGCTTGATCAAGTTCGGACCAATCAGTCCCAACTTGTATCCTCTCTTGAGGCACTTCAGGTCTTGCCACTGCGTCGTACCCGTACCCGTCATTCATCCCCTGGATCCTCGTCTTATCATCCTTAGGCCTTGTGGTTGTTTAGGATTTTGATTGTGCCTTTTCCTGATGCTGTCAGCTGTTTTCAAGTTCGATTTGGGGTGTTGCTTATGGGTGTTTTTCTGTTTTTATTTTAGGTTTCTCATGGACTTTTTACCTCTGTCGTTGGTTTGCATGTTTTCAGTTTCTTTTTGCTAGTGGTTTCTTTTTATCAGTCGCTTGGTGTAATGCAATCTATGTAACCCTATATGTTTAGTTATATGTTGGATGTGTGTTACTTCGTCCTGTTTCATTTCCATGCGAATGTCTCTCATTTCACTTATTAGTCGACTACAAAATTTCATAGCCAACTAACTTTGTTTTTCCACTTTGTGTGGATGACAAAGGGGGAGAACATAAGGCATATATTCAGATGGAGAAATCTTAATACTATATCTTTTAATTGTTTGTTATCATCAAAATGGGGGAGAATGTTGGAACTTGGTATATTCCATCTTCTATTCCATATAGTTTTGATGTGACAATCAATATATTTTGTTACTAACTCTATTTATGCAGATGTACAGACTTACAGCCCATTCTATTCACATTATGCATATGATCAGTTTATAAGGACTTTCTGCGAAAGAAACTTCGCTACTCATATTACGTTCGGATAATGTATTTTCGAAATAATGTAATTTTATTTTTAGATAGCTTCAGGGCCTTGGTTATAACATATCATATATCTATAAGCTCCAAATTACATTATCTTCCAACCCAATTAATGCTAAGTCAAAATTCCCAATTTTCATATTTAATCGACTAGGATTTTTCGTAGTCGACTAAGAAAATTTTCTTTGACTTTTGACCTAAAAATTTCTGACAAGGATCTATTCGTTGACTGATCCACGTCACCATCTTCAAATAGTCAGTTTATGACTGTTTCAAAATTAGTCGACCTACATTTTTCCGTAGTAGACTAAACCGATTTTTTGACCGTTTTGCGTCAGAACTTTCTGGACAATTTCTAGCCGTTGAAACTTCCTCCATAACCGTTTCTGAGCACTATAAAAGGAGGGTACCCCCTCTTTTTTCATTCACTACTTTTTCATCTTCTTTTGTTTTCATTTGTGGAAATTAAGGCTTTAATGCTCTTGGGAAAAGTTGTTTATTGTTCTCATTTGTAAGAAGAAATTCTGATCTCTTTCTTCATTTGAGAACTAAAGAACTGTTGTGATATGATTCCCCGGATTTGGTTTTGGATGATGAGCAAACATAAATAATGTATACTAACTTATTTGTGAGCGCAGTTATGGAGATCGTCGCCAAAACACCACATACATCAAAAGCGACGTCTCAAGACTTCTCAATACGCGTGATCGTGTGCATGGAGCTTCGTTGAAGCTCAAGGAGCAATATTGAAGTCAAGAGGAATGAAGATTGAAGCTTTGAAGACGGCTCGTAAGGTTTATTTTATAGTCTTCTAGCTTCATAGATTAGAATGTTAAGCCTTGAGTAGGACTTACTTTATAATCTTCATTTCGCTCATATCTTAGAGCTAGGATTATCATAGAAGCCATTAGAAACATTCCCGAAGCCTATCGCTTCTTCCCTCGGCTTCTTGTGCATGTTAGTTGGTTCAAGAAGAGTCACCAACCGACTAGATGACGATCTAGTCGGTCGGCAACTCTACTTGAACCGACTAGTTTGCCTTCTCTATATTCAGCTCTTTCTCTGTCTACAGTTAGTCGGTCAAAGAAGAGTCACCGACCGACTAGATGACGATCTAGTCGGTTAGGAGTTCTTCTTAGACCGACTAGTTGTGTACAGTCATTTTCAGCCTGAGCTACTGTTTCGAGTTAGTCGGTCAAAGAACGTTTACCGACCGACTAGTTGAGAAACTAGTCGGTCAGCATTTGTTCTTAAACCGACTAAGTCATCTTGAAGTCAACCTATTCTATTTCGACGTTAGTCGATCAAAGATCATTCACCGACCGACTAGTTGTGAAACTAGTCGGGCGGCAAGTCTTCTTAGACCGACTAGTTGTCTTTGCCTGTACTTCGACTTCTTGGCTGTTCTTCCTTTAGTCGGTCTACGTTGAGTGACCGACCGACTAGTTGATGAACTAGTCGGTCGGTGGTTGTTCTTTGACCGACTAGTCTGGTTCAGAATAGAGCCGTTGGGATTCTTTCAAACTCGATTTCTCTTGCCCCTTTAAATAGAATCCTGATTCGTTTGAAGAGGGGTCAGAGGTCCTATTTCCAAGCAATTTCAGACCTAAGAGAAGAGCTCTCCCAAGCTAATTCAAAGCTCTCTCTCCCTCACAAGAATCTCTCCCTTCACTCTTTGAGCCATCTTCCTCAAGAGAGATTCTCTCCATTGTGAGCTTCTCAAGCCAAGAGCTTGATTCTAGTCACCATACTCCACCCTAGGCTTCCATTGCTGGTCATCTTCTTGAAGCTAGGGTTTGGTGACATCCTTTTCCTCAAAATCCATCATTGCCCTAATTTAGTAAGTATACTCAAGGCATAGTATTTTGTAAGGTAAGAGTTTATTTCATTTCATATTTGAATTGTAAGTTTCACTCTCGGTTGTGAGAGTGTGGTTGTGATCTCGGGTTGTGGGAGTCACAAATTACTTTGTGTATGATTTGACTTTTGAAGGTTGTTCACAAGTACTTCATAGTGGAAATCTTGAGTTAGGGTTGCTAACTCAAGTATCCGGAGGGGATCCGGGTGGTTAGGACGTAGGATCACCGGGAACAAGTCGGGAAGACTTGGGTGGATCCGAACCCAGTAATATTGTTTGTTTGCGTATGTTTTAATTCTTGTTGATAGTTGTTTAATTCCGCATTGTCGTTTGTTTCTTGCACAATAATTAGGAATAACTATCTTGATTATTTTAAGTACTATTCACCCCCCCTCTAGTACGTGTGCAGTAGCTACCACAGGGCACTACAATTGGTATCAGAGCAAAGGTTAAAGCTACTAGTTCAAAGCTATGACGAACAACGACTACAACGTCTTCAAGAACCGCGATGGAGCTTCTTCAGTTATGGAAGGACTATCCTCCGTCAGGCCTCCACACTTCAACGGTACCAACTACGGGTACTGGAAATGCCGGATGCAAATTTTCCTCCGGAGCGCTTCACTATGGAGAGCCACCATGACGGAGTATGTCGAGCCTTCCGAAGAAGATTTCGCGAAGTGGACCCCCGCGGAGGTCGCCGCGGAAGTAGCCAATGCCAAGGCAATGAATGCCTTGAATTGTGCGTTGGAGCCCGAGGACTTCAACAAGATATGCACATGTAAGAGTGCATATCAAATATGGAACCAACTCCTCATATTGCACGAAGGATCGAGTACGGTAAAAGATTCTAAACTCGTCGTTGCTAATAAAGAATTTGAGTTGTTTCATATGGAGCAGGGCGAAACCATGAAGGATTATTACGCTCGCTTCGTGGATATATCAAACGATTTGGAAGCTCTTGGGAAGACCTACACCCAAAAGGAGAAAGTCTCGAAGATAATCGATGGACTTCCTTCTTGTTGGGAGAAGCGTACCTTCGCCATCGAGGAAGGTAATGACATGAATAAATATACCGTCGTACAACTAATGGGTACCTTGTTGTCTTATGAGGTACGCAAGGATAGTAAGATCCGGATGAGGGAAAAGATGAAGGCGTACTTGAAGCAAGACGAGCCAAAGAAAAAGGCAATTGCATTCAAGGCCGCTCCATCTACCGATGATGAAGATTCGGAAGAAGAAGAGGACGAAGAATTGGACATGGAAGCATTGGCCAATATGGCAAAGAAATTCATCCGATTCTTCCGACAAGGTAAGTTGAATCGTAAATCTAAATTTATTTCGACTAATGTGTCTACTCCCGTGTGTTACAAATGCAACAAGCCAGGACATATCAAGCCGGATTGTCCTGTCTACAAACACAAGGGAAAATGGAAGGGATCCAAGCTCGACAAGTCAAGAAAGCACAAGAAAGGGCTTGTCGGCACTTTCACTGACTCCGACTCCTCAAGTGGAGAGTCGGACGATGAAAGAATGGAGAATGCACACACGTGCTTCATGGGAAAAGAGGATTGTGATGAAGAGACTTCCTCCGATGAAAGCGAGGATGGAAGCGAGGATGAAGGCGAAGAGGTAACCAATGATGAACTAATAATAGCCAATGAACAACTATGGAATAAGTTTTCTAATATGGCTACTAAGTTTATGAAGACTAAAAATGAATTAGATAGTCTTAAAAACTCGCCTAAGCCCTTCATCGTCAACAACGACACCGTTGTTGATGGGTTGAGAAATGAGATTGAAAATCTCAAGTCTCAACTTGAGCATGTTCATATCGAAGATTCGGATGAACATGTGATAGCGGATTTGACGTCTCAAATCTCAACTTTGAGTATTGAGAATAAAAATCTCAAGTCACGTGTTTGTGCACTCGCATCGCAAGTGTCCACTTTGGATGCTTCTTTGCATTCTCTCACCGAGAAGCATGAGAGCACATTAGGCCGAATTCATGAATTCAACAAAGGTAAGGGCAAGTTGGATGATATCCTAAATGACTTACCTCCGGCCAATCATCACATTGGTTTGGGGTATAAGATGGGAGAGTCATCCAAATCGTCCGCCACCTTTGTTAGGCCATCTTCCGATACTTCTACTAGTGGAAGTAAACACGTCATGGGTAGATCTTCTACCAATGGTGCTTCCGCTAGGAACACGCCCCCATTTGGAAAGAAACCCACTTTGGGTGGACCTCCTAAGAAGGGTCATGCTTACATGTATACCATGCCTCGTAGGAACACACATCCTACCCCACATGTTAGCACAAATGATGATTTTTATGCTCCGCACCCACGAGCACGTGCACACCATGTGAGACACACTCATGCACGTGTTCCTCCACATTCATATGTTCATCCTCATTCTCATATGAATAATTATCGTCATGCACCATTGCATCGCATGCCATATGCTTACCCACGACATGCATCACATAGAAATCAACAACATATGCATGTTCCCAATAGGATTAGGACTCCCAAGACATACACTATTTGGGGTCCGAAGAACACAAGCATGCATAATAAGAATTTGTATGTGCAATCGTTTATAAATGATATTATTTTGAATGATGATTATGTTGGGAAATCACGGTCCTCGTGGACTTGGTTTCCGAAGGGTTAGTTTCCTTTGACCCTTCATTGCTTGGTACCATAAGTTTAATTTCATTTTTATGGGTACCAAAGCAATTGTGGTATGTATGGGTTACATTTAATTTGAATTTAGTTAGCTAAATTTATTGCCTAACCCATAGGATCCAAAAGGATTTTTGGATACCAAAATGATATTCTCTAGGTTAAATCCACCATGAGATACCAACCCTACCAACTTCGTGATTTGGAAGGATTTTCATTCGGTTGGAGTTGTTGGTGCTTGAGTGATGCACCAAAGTAGGGGGAGCTTAATGTTGTAAGTATGTTCATACTTTTGATTCATATTGGTATCCATTGGTAGAATATATTACAATTGGTATCATTTTGCTTCATTTGGTATGCTAGATTTGTGTATGCCATTGTTATATGATGTTCTATCTATTTTTTTTGGCATAACATTCTTGCATGCAACATTTAGCATGCACATCGGATTATTTTTGTCTCTGATGTCGATTTTGTCGTTCGACGATTTTATGGATTTAATAGAATTCTTTCTATGGAAACATAGAATTGTTTTCCATGCATTCTATTGATTTTGGAGAGTATGTTCCAAAACTCAATAAGTGAAATTGATTTGAGTTTTGATGATTTCGTATTTCGATTTTCGCCTATGGCTTGGTGATTTCGTTTTCCGATTTTCGCCGATGATTTTATGATTTCGGTTTTCGAGTTTCACCTATGACTAGATGATTTCGTTTTCCGATTTTCGCCGATGATTTTATGATTTCGGTTTTCAAGTTTCACCTATGACTAGATGATTTCGTATTTCGTATTTCACCTATGGTTTGATGATTTCGGTTTCCGATTTTCGACTTTGGTCTCCTTGACACGCTTTGCTTTTATTCGGTATTTTACATTTGATTTTTTGCATTGGTGTTATTTTGGACCTTGGTCGTATTCTTCGACTCCCATGCATTATTTTTAGCCATTGGTTGTGTTGTTGTTCTCCTCCCGCTCTTTTTGCTAATGCCAAAGGGGGAGAGATATAATAATGACAATGTGGTTCATATATAATAATGCTAATGCTAACTAATAATTCAAAGAAATTTACCATGAATCTAATTTGATGTGTTAGATTCAGGGGGAGTGAAGATATAAAATGGATTTAGATCCTATATGTCAATATGTGGTTCATATTTCATTTCTTCCTCATCTGCATGATGCGAATGAATTTTATTGAATATGGAACTAACGTGTCATTAATGTAGGGAGAGTAAGTAAATTTACCATGAATCATTATTATTGATTATTATTTATGTTGGTTTGTCATCACCAAAAAGGGGGAGAATGTTGTGATATGATTCCCCGGATTTGGTTTTGGATGATGAGCAAACATAAATAATGTATACTAACTTATTTGTGAGCGCAGTTATAGAGATCGTCGCCAAAACACCACATACATCAAAAGCGACGTCTCAAGACTTCTCAATACGCGTGATCGTGTGCCTGGAGCTTCGTTGAAGCTCAAGGAGCAATATTGAAGTCAAGAGGAATGAAGATTGAAGCTTTGAAGACAGCTCGTAAGGTTTATTTTATAGTCTTCTAGCTTCATAGATTAGAATGTTAAGCCTTGAGTAGGACTTACTTTATAATCTTCATTTCGCTCATATCTTAGAGCTAGGATTATCATAGAAGCCATTAGAAACATTCCCGAAGCCTATCGTTTCTTCCCTCGGCTTCTTGTGCATGTTAGTTGGTTCAAGAAGAGTCACCAACCGACTAGATGAAGATCTAGTCGGTCGGCAACTCTACTTGAACCGACTAGTTTGCCTTCTCTATATTCAGCTCTTTCTCTGTCTACAGTTAGTCGGTCAAAGAAGAGTCACCGACCGACTAGATGACGATCTAGTCGGTTAGGAGTTCTTCTTAGACCGACTAGTTGTGTACAGTCATTTTCAGCCTGAGCTACTGTTTCGAGTTAGTCGGTCAAAGAACGTTTACCGACCGACTAGTTGAGAAACTAGTCGGTCAGCATTTGTTCTTAAACCGACTAAGTCATCTTGAAGTCAACCTATTCTATTTCGATGTTAGTCGATCAAAGATCATTCACCGACCGACTAGTTGTGAAACTAGTCGGTCGGCAAGTCTTCTTAGACCGACTAGTTGTCTTTGCCTGTACTTCGACTTCTTGGCTGTTCTTCCTTTAGTCGGTCTACGTTGAGTGACCGACCGACTAGTTGATGAACTAGTCGGTCGGTGGTTGTTCTTTGACCGACTAGTCTGGTTCAGAATAGAGCCGTTGGGATTCTTTCAAACTCGATTTCTCTTGCCCCTTTAAATAGAATCCTGATTCGTTTGAAGAGGGGTCAGAGGTCCTATTTCCAAGCAATTTCAGACCTAAGAGAAGAGCTCTCCCAAGCTAATTCAAAGCTCTCTCTCCCTCACAAGAATCTCTCCCTTCACTCTTTGAGCCATCTTCCTCAAGAGAGATTCTCTCCATTGTGAGCTTCTCAAGCCAAGAGCTTGATTCTAGTCACCATACTCCACCCTAGGCTTCCATTGCTGGTCATCTTCTTGAAGCTAGGGTTTAGTGACATCCTCTTCCTCAAAATCCATCATTGCCCTAATTTGGTAAGTATACTCAAGGCATAGGATTTTGTAAGGTAAGAGTTTATTTCATTTCATATTTGAATTGTAAGTTTCACTCTCGGTTGTGAGAGTGTGGTTGTGATCCCGGGTTGTGGGAGTCACAAATTACTTTGTGTATGATTTGACTTGTGAAGGTTGTTCACAAGTACTTCATAGTGGAAATCTTGAGTTAGGGTTGCTAACTCAAGTATCCGGAGGGGATCCGGGTGGTTGGGACGTAGGATCACCGGGAACAAGTCGGGAAGACTTGGGTGGATCCGAACCCAGTAATATTGTTTGTTTGCGTATGTTTTAATTCTTGTTGATAGTTGTTTAATTCCGCATTGTCGTTTGTTTCTTGCACAATAATTAGGAATAACTATCTTGATTATTTTAAGTACTATTCACCCCCCCCCCCCCTCTAGTACGCGTGCAGTAGCTACCACAGGGCACTACAAGAACTTCAAGGGTGTTTTGCAAATTCCACATCTAGAAACGTTAAAGTTCTCATTTTCAACACCACCCTTTGAATTCGTTCTTGAAATTCATAGCAAGGCTATAGGTGTTTTCTTATCTCATTATTTCTTTAAAAAAGTTTGAATCTCTAATTGTAGAGATTGTACAAAGTTCGGGACACTGGGAGTGTCCCCATTTTTGTAAGTTAGTGCTTGCGGGACAAGTGATTATAGTGGATTGATAATCTCTACGGAGAGTAGAGGACTGGAGTAGGATCAAAAGGATCCGAACCATGAGACATCTTTTGTTTGCGATTGGTTTATTTTCAATACTTGTCATTTAATTTCTGTTCCATCTTTGCAAATTTTAGTAACGTTTTATTTGCAACAAGTTTTTATAATACACTATTCACCCCCCTTCTAGTGTATTTGTGTGTACAGGTGATCTTACAGTAGGAGCCTACAATCAAGAAAAGGCATGGAAGAAGAGTGGTGAGTCCGAATATGACGTCATATACACTGCCCATAAATTTTATGAAAGTGACGTGGCGAAGAAGTTCAATTTGTTGAATATTGGATCCACCAATGTGATTTTGATGATAAACAAACATGATTAATTGTGACTAATCCCTATATTTTGTAGTTAATGACAGCGTCGTCAATATAGATAAAGTCATATCAAATGAAGACGATGAATCGGATTATTGATGCAAGGACATCAATTAATAAAGCATGGAAATCAAGGAATGAATGCAATAAAATCAAAGTGTTGGACTCAACAAGCTCAATGGAAGTCTTCAAGGAATTCAATTGGTACTGAAAAGAATTACTATGTAAATCTTTATCTTTCTTTACTTCATTATTGAATTAGCATGTTAAGCCTTGAATAGACTTGATAGATTATCATTCAGAATACTCACAACACTTTAGATCATATATCACTGAGTCTCATATGGTTAGAACTTACATAAGCTTGAAGTAGAGATTTTCAGCCTACCCAGGCACCTGGTGGTTAGTCTCCAGACGCCTGGTGTTCATGCACAGTCAGTTCTTATAAACCTACACTGTACAAACGCCTGAAGTTCTCATCCCTAATATCTGCACAAGTGCGTCAGACGCCTGTATGATGAACTCTAAACGTTTGAATAATTCAAGCCGAACTTCCAGTATCTCGGCCTCTACTGTCTGACAAAAATCAGACGTCTGAATTTATGCTTCAAGACGTCTTCACAATTTGCCAGGTGCATGTATGATATACATCAGACGACTGGTTATTTATGAGCAAAATTTCCAATAGCTCAAACTCTGCAGTCAGTCATGATCAGGTGTCTGAAGTTGTGTTACCAGATGTTTGTATAGTTGACCAGATATCTGGATGATGAACATTAGCTGTGAAAAACTAGCCGTTGCAAACTAGCTGTTAAAACCAGCTGTTGCAAACTAGCCATTGTCATATGGAGTTTTATATATAACCTCAAGCATATCACTTTACTACATACAAAACTAAAATTTGATAAACATATTATAATGTCTTCGAATATTTCTTCTTCTTCATTTACCGAGTCAGACGAAGTTGATGTTGCAGAAATAGTCGTCTAGCATTTTTCCAAGCATGGTCTATCCTTCACACCATAGAGCAACCATAGATAGAGGTCGGATGGCGGGACATAATCGTCTTTACAGAGACTACTTTGCCGACCCACCAATTTACAACAATGGTCAATTTCGAGGTAGATTTCAAATGAGGAGGCACGTATTTCTTTGCATAGTAGATGCCCTTAGTACTCAATTCTCATACTTTCATCAACGGGTTGATGCCTGTGGTCGTATCGGTCTTTCATCATTACAAAAATGTAATGCGGTTATGCGAATATTGGCTTATGGAGTATCTGCTGATGCAGTTGACGATTATGTGTGAATAGGCAAAACCACTACTCAAGACTATCTTAATAATTTTGTCAATGGTGTTGTTGCGGTGTTCGGAGAAGAGTATATGAGAAAGCCAAACGCCGTTGTTACTCACTGGCTTCTAAGTATAGGAGAAGCGTATGGCTTCCCATGAATATTGGGTAGTATCGATTGCACGCATTAGGAACAAAAAAATTTGTAAGGACCGTCTATGCCTTGTAATACTAACAACAAACAATTTAGAGGATGGATGAATAAAGTAATGGCAATAAATTGTGTAATTAAAAATTAAACTTGCGAATACGGAATTCTAAATGAAAGAGGAGAATAATTCACACAATCAATGCAAACACAAACATGATCGTGCCCGGATATGCACCCAAAAATAATTTAGTTTTATCGCAAGCACACGATTAAGTGGTGAGCGGGTATTGAATCACGGGGAGGAACTGTTGGTATTATATTGGTTATTTAGTGGAGATGGAACAAAGATGGAGGAATATATGGTGTCACAAGCATATAAAATGTCGGTCGTAAATTCAATCAATAAAAATGTCTAGGGCTAGGAAATCCCCACTATGAGTCTTCAAGCATCAATGTGAATATAAACTTCTATATTACTACTCTTGATTTAGGGTAAAATTTTCACAACAAAATTGGGAACTAACGCACGCTCTCGTGCTATGCAAGTCTATAATAATATAAACTAGAACCTCGCTCTCTCGTAAGCCCAGTTCAAACTATTAGCATTAAGATCGACAATATAATTCAATTTTAACTCAAGTTCTCGCGCAACGTGAATTTGAATCTAGATCATGGTGGTTCGTACTCGTCCTATCGTCGTACAGACGAATATATTATAGATATATAATAAACATGCTAGCTTTAGTCGCTCTCATGCACCAACTCTTGGGAATCTCGATTATAGATCTAAATCGGATATCAAGGACTTCCTATATATCAAGATCTATCAAGATCTCAAGATCCAATAGAAATCCCTAGCTATCCGTAGTAGATTAACCTTACTCTAACCCTCAAACAAGTTTAGCAACATGGGTTTTCAATTTCACATATCAAACTTTAAATCCATAGGGTTCATTCCTTTGCCATAGAGCAAAGAGACTACTCACAATTCAACATGATCAAAGCAATAGAATTGGTAGATGCAATAGAAATCATCATAGCCAAGAAATCTAAACAGAAATTAATCATAAAAATTAGAAACAATAGGAGTGTAGACAACCCAATTGTGTTCCAAGCTTCAATCCACAAATAAATCAAAAACTTTGCACTCCAATCCTTAAGCAATAGCAAAATAAAATAAAACTTCTCCTCAGAACGCTACCCGTATCGTCCTACCTTTGACGGCTCTCAAAACTACCAATTTATACTAACTTAAAAATCTAGAAAAAAGCTGACCAAAATACCCTCAACCTGAAGCAAACCCTAATTCGCAGATCTGGGCTGGCGGCGCACTCGGTCGAGTGGCATTTTCTGTAGAAAGTCTTCAAAAATCAGTATTATGTCTTCTCTGGCCACTCGGTCGAGTGGCTGGCTCACTCGGTCGAGTGGCTTTCTCACTTGGTCGAATGAGATCTCCTGCTGACTTCTCCAGAAACAGTGTTCTGCCTCCAGCTTTTCTTCTCTCCACTCGGTCGAGTGGGCTTCTCACTCGTTCGAGTGAAAGTTTTACTTGGCCAAGTGCATTTGACATTCTTCTTTGGCTGGGGCTGGGGCGTATCTGCTTCACTCGGTCGAGTGGGCTGCGCCACTCGGCCGAGTAGGCCGAGTTTTCATCTTTTTCTTCTTCTTATCGCTTCCTTCCTTCTGCTCTTTTACTCCTTTCGCTTCTTGACCTCTTCAAGCACTGTGAGCTCCTCGATATCGTCGCCATTGATGCTCCGGCACGCGTATATATTCTCCTAGCTCCAAATTGCTTCTGATTGCTCCATATTTCCTGAAAATCCAACGAAGCACAGAAATAGTGAAATTCGTCGTGAAATCATCGTTTAAGCTTTAAATTCACGATATGAGCAATCGATATGGCATAAAAATATGCAGAAATAAAGTGTAAAATAGAGTTCAAGACTGTTTACATCTCCTCCGAAGTTCGTCCCTCCTGAACTTCAACCCCTCGATGAATCACTCCTTGGTCTCGAGCTGGTCCTTCATCTCAGTCATGGTTAGCTTCATCTTGCCCAACCATGCCTCGAATGTCATCATGATCTCCCTAGATTTCTCCTTGTGAGGTGGACTAGTGGTGGCCATTGTCATCTCGGAGTCATATGGAATCTCACTGGCTGACTTCTTCTTTCCCACGAACTGCAAGCTTTTCCGAACCGCAAGCTCTGATACAAACTATCATGGACAGATTGTTTAGCTTCTTGACTTCTCCAATTCTATGTTGCACTTCGATCACTCTCACTCTATTAGAATGGCTAAGTTATCCATCCCTCAAATTGTTACACTCATAAGTTAATTAAGAACACAAGAGAAGAACTTGAAAGTGAAGAACTATATTACTTTACTTGACCCTTACTTGATGATACATGTTGGATACAAATGACCTCTCTTTGCCCCCATTTTTATAGTTGAGGCTCTCCTACAATGAATGGTGAGGATTTGGCTTCTAGAGACTTTCATGATCCAATGGTCTAGTATGATTCTCTAGAATATTTCATGTAAATGTCCTTAATGACCTCTTATTAAGGAGTTTACATGTACAATAACATTTTAGATCTCTTATTTACAAAAGTTCGGTTGGAAATATTCTAAAGAATATCAACTCGCTTGCCAAGTAAGCACCAACTAAACGATGGCGTGGCACCGATGACATCTGAGCATACTCCCTGAGTTTGGCCTGAAGGTTTTTCATAATCAAGGGGTTGTTTTGAGCCGGACCATATATTATCTAAGAGTAGTAATTTTCTCCTGAACATTTCCAGTGTTTCTATATTTCATCATGCCCCTGTGTTTGGCAGGTTGGGACCGTCCGTCCTCTCTAAATTCCACCCATTGTATCCCATCCGTGTTCTCTAGAAGAATTCGTTTAATCTTATTAATTATCTTCTAGAAGATTGAGCGGACACACTGTACCATGTGGTATTGATTTCATCACTGCCAACAATCAGCTAATTACTCCATGTCGACCCTCAATTAAAAAGAGTGCTGTTATTAGCACCACAAAAATTGATGAATACACCACAAAATGAAATATGTTTGAAATACCAAATTTATCCTTAGCTGTGTTTAATAACTTACTCTTAAATATCTTACTTAATAACAAAACTGCCATTAGCTATATCTTGATGCACCACATAACCTTTCATCTTCTCATGTTTTCTCCTTTTATTTTCTCTACATCTTCTTTTCTCTTTCTTTTCATCTTCTCATGCCCTAATATATTGGTTAGCATTAGCTCAAAATTTAGAATTTGAAAAGCTTTAAAGCTCTTGTTAATTTGCTGGTGGAGAAGGATGGTGGACAAAGAGGTATAGTAATCAAAACTTAAATTATATATTTGTTTATAAGCTTTCTTTTTAATTCATGTTTTATCTAAAATTTTCCGCCGTGTATGGAGTTGTAAATCCGATCAGTACTTTTATCGCTCGGACATTTAAGTTTGAGCAGTAAATGAGACGTTCGGATATAAAGGTCCGAACCCCTTTCCTTACAGTCGGATGTGAAAGTCCGAACGGCTGGTGCTTGATATGAAATTATTGGATCAAATTTTTTTTAAATAACATAACACTACACGTAATTGATAAATGATAATAACTACTTGCACCAAACCTTTATAGTTTAATTGTTTAGTTTTCGCATTCTCATTTATTACTTGCTTCTTCAGGATACTTCTTGCATTGTAGTGGAATCGATTGGTGTAGATTATACAGAGGTTTTTACAACTGACACCATATTTTCAAGTCGACAAGAAATTCTTGATTGGGTACGAGATGTCGGTAATGCTCATGGACTTGTCATTGTACTAAAGCGTTCAGAGATTGGTAAATCAGGTAGAAAGCCGAGGCTTTACTTTGCATGTGAAAGAAGTGGTGCTTACCGCAGTACATTCAAAAAATCCAATGAGAATAGTCGGATATCTACTGGAACTAAGAAATGTGGTTGTCCATTTAGTTTAAAAGGAATAAAGCTACCCACAGCTGATGATTGGCATGTAATGGTTGTATGTGGAACACACAACCATCCAGCTGCAAAACATCTGGAGGGACATTCATTTGCTGGAAGGTTACAAAAGAAAGAGCGTGAAATGTTGATAGATATGTCAGTGGCTCAAGTACGGCCTAAAGAGATTCTAACCATGTTGAAGCAGAAGGATGAGCGTAATGTATCCACCATGAGAACTATTTATAATGCACGTCATTATTATAAAGTTGTTGAAATGAGTGGAAGATCTCGAATGCAGCAACTTATGAAGAAGTTGAAAACAAGTAACTATATTGAAGTGCATTCTTCAGATGAGATGACGTCGTGTGTGAGGAACTTATTTTTTGCACATCCGACTTCTGTGGAATTAGTTCGTGCTTTTTCGGAAGTTTTGATTATGGATTGCACGTATAAGACAAATAGATATCGACTTCCGTTGTTGGAAATAGTTGGTGTGACATCAACTGAAAAAACATTTTCTGCTGCATTTGTTTTTATGGAGGATGAGCGGGAGGTTACCTACATATGGGCTTTAGAAAGGTTGCGTGACTTGCTCCAAGGTTGCATGATGCCTCGGGTGATCGTGACAGATAGGGAGATTGCCTTGATGAATGCTATATCTTATGTCTTCCCTAAGGCAGAAAATCATTTGTGCAGATGGCATATTTCGAAAAATATATTAGTAAATTGTAAGAAATATTTTGAAACACAGGAGGTATGGGATAAATTTAACTGTGGTTGGAACTCGGTAATGATGTCCCTCACCACAGAGGAGTACTTGCATAACCTCGGTGATTTCGAAATGAAATTTGTTGGAAAACAAGAAGCCATCGATTATGTGAAGTGTTCATGGTTTAACAAGTATAAAGAGAGGTTTGTTTCAGCATGGGTAGATAAAAACATGCACTTTGGGAATGTTACTACTAACAGAGTAGAGACTGCACATTCAAACTTGAAAAGGAATTTATGCACATCCACTGGCAGTTTTGATACCGCATGGACAGCTATACATGCTATGCTCGAGCGCCAACATACTGAGATCACGGCATCATTTGAGAGGATTCTTAATACTGTACAACATCAATTCAATCCTATTATGTTCAAAGAGCTTAGAGGATTTATATCACGGAATGCACTGAATATAATTCTACTTGAGTCGACGAGATCAGAATGTATAGGACCGGATGCAGAATCATGTCGATGTGCCATTCGTCGCACACATGGATTACCATGTGCCCATGAAATTGCAATATTTAAAAAGGAGGGGCGTCCAATACCTTTATCTAGCATACACTCTCATTGGAGAAAACTTAACATGAAGCCTACAAAGGATGGTCAAGTTGCAGGGTTGGTAGATGTGGATATGTTTAGTGCCGAGTTGCATCAAATTATGTTACAATTTGAACATGCCGATGACGCTGGGAAGGTCCTCCTTATGAGAAAGGTAAGAGAAATTTCAAATCCAGAGGCGACTTCTCTTGTTGAGCCAAAGGAAAAGGTGAGTGTGAAAGGTGCGCCAAAGAAAAAGAAAAACACACGAGTTGAAATCTCAACATGCCGCGATCCTAGTCTATTTGAACGTGTATTGTCAATTGAAGCCAGCAAGTCAACTCCAGCTAAATCCATATTGACATTGAAGAGGAAGCAAAAAGAGAAGGTTATTAGGAGACAGTCATCGACGCTCGAGAAATATTCTACCCAATTTCATATCAAATTAAGGCCATACATTCAACATATAATAGATGTAAAAGCAGATGGAAATTGTGGATTTAGAGCCATAGCAGCTCTCCTTGGAATGGGTGAGGATATGTGGGCCACCGTTAGAGCTGACATGAGCCGGGAGTTAAATTTACATGCCAATGAGTATCTAAAAATA